>OX456524.1:153100536-153125536 GCA_949748255.1 Eustalomyia histrio | reverse complement strand
ACAGGTTTAGTATTGCATTCTTAACTAAAAACATTGTATATAAAATGAAACATTGTTCTACTTTCAAACTGAACCCCAAAATACGTATTTTTATTTTTTACAAGTTTTCGAAGTTCAAATTTCAAATTTTAAATCGAAAACTTTTAAAAACGTATTTTGGGGTTCAGCATGAACGTAGTACCTTATGATGAAAAAATTTTTAGATTGATCATTGTCACTAATAGAACTCTTTTTACATATTTTTTTTGTTCACCTGTTACGATCGGCGAAATAATTTCCATTTTTTAAAAGGCTTATATATCTTAAAAACGATAATCAAAGTTAAATCTAAAATTTTATCACATCGAAAATACTTGAGGTCAAACTTAAGATAGTACCTAAAAAATATCTTCGAATCGTACCAACAAATATACTGAAGAAAACCCCATTGAAAAATTTTGTTAAAAATCGCGTTTTTTTTAATCCGACCAAATATAGCGAATATATAACTAAGTCAATTCTAAGCTTTGCACCAAAATAACTCCAAATGTTAGGGTGCCCCTAAAATTTGGAGTTGGTCCAAAATTTATTGAATTTATGTCAATACACTTAGGTAAATGTTTAAAGAGATAAGTATATAAATTAGTCGAAAGTTTTAGTTAATATTACCTTTTCCAGGTTCAATAAACTATATCTATGTAAATAAAAGTGGAAATTTTTTGAATGAAGTGTTTTACATCCTCGTAGTCCTCTAAGTCCTGTATCCTGATTAGTATTTATAATAGTATTCAGTACCATGTGATCGAAAACAATTTTAAATTAGATGTAAGCGAAACTTTAGAGAATTACATCTATCATATATATAGCAAAGAAAATTAGAAGGGCTTTTTGCAGTTTTCTTGTTTTATTAAAAAATATATACTTAAAGCTTATTTTCCTAAATTTTTCCATATACTTGAATAATTTAACGGAAAACAAAGTGTATATAATTTAAAACGCCAGTTTAGCATATTAACCAAGTATTTTTGTCTCTATGTTGGCATGCACGTAAAACTAAAACCATGCTTTTTTGTTACCCCGCATGAATCTCTACCCTGTTCGGCCACAAAATAGAATTGCACGTACTAGTTTCATGCAAAAGGTCAACGTTTTAATTGGCTCTTAAAATTATATAATTAATGAATTTAATTTTTGAACCGATTCGTTGAAAACTGAATTAAGCAGTACCAATTTTTACTTTCAAATTTGTAAAAGCAATATTTTTTATTTATATATTTGCATTTTTTGTGATAATGGGTATTTTGAAAACTTTTTTTGAAATAGAAAAAATTAAGTTGGTGGCAGCACTAATAAATTCAGTAAGTACATATGCGAATGAATCTATGTACATGAAACACTATTAAATAATACCCAGTTGAAACACTATTAAACGAAACCTAGCCAGTAAACGCTCTCAAAAAATATTTCCCCTAATAATAAAAGGCATTGGAAAATCTAATACAATTTTTATGAAATATGCGTCATTGGACATGTTATATATTAAAAAAAAAGGTAACTTTACACCTTACATAATCAGCAGAATTACTCAAAACTAAAATTTTCAAAGTCGTGCACTCAAATGAAGCCTTTGGGAATTCGAAAATTTCCTAGTAGATTAAAGTCTTTAAGAAGGCATAAACAAATGTGGACAGATTTCCTTTAAATTTGGATGCATGATTTATGGTTCACAACTCAAACAAACAGAGATAAATTTTGTCAGTTCATATCTAAAACTCGGTTACATAAACTCTGTTATATAAGGTATGAAAACCCTACAAAAATTTATCATTTCTGTTAAATAAAAAAAAGTAATAAAATAAGGCAAATAATTGATAAGCCACACTTTTTTAAATGGTTCTCACACCCTTCTGTTCTTTCAGCAACGGACGTGATAGAAGTTTTTGACGAGCCACTATTAAAAAAAAAACTTTTTTTTGCTTGAAAGCTTTCTACATATGTTCTGATAGAACATACAAACTCAAGTAGATATAGACTTGTTAAGTAGTTATAGATATAGCCACTTGAAAATAAAGAATGCATAAAAATACTGCCAAGTCTTAGAAATTTTTGGCTTTTCTCTTTTTAAAGTAAACAAAAATATTTGTAAATTTTGTATTTTTAATTTGTTAAAATATTAAAAACAATAAAAGCTAGCAAACAATGTAATTACTATATCTCGGTTTCTTATAAAGGCAGCCCCCCAAAATTCGAAAAAACAAACCTAATATACAATAAGTTTATAAGCCACAACACTTAAAATAAATTACACTTTGCTGCTTTGACGTGGCTTATAGAGTTTTTGCGTAAAATTATTTTACAATAATACCGAATTGTATATAGTAGCTTTTCTCTAGATCAGAAATTAATTGGGAAATAAATATCAAAGTTTTACAAGTTTATTATAATTTTATACTTCTAAATACAATTTATATACATATATATTTAATGAATGAAAGTAATACAATCAATGAATCGTCATTTTCATATTGCTATGCGCTATATACTATTAATGGTAGACGGATTTTGAAATAGAAAATATATGACTGAAATATTTTCTTTCTAAAACAGTAATCTGTTTATCAATATCTCATATTAAATGCTTAATAGTTTTGTTCGTACAATATTTTTTGATGTATGGCGCAAAGCAATAGGTATATGACATTATGTGACTTATAACTAAATATTTTTTATGAATATAAAATTTAATTTGCATTTGATAATTCTTAAATATTTAAGGATAAACATATCGCGAGAAGACCGGCATAACTCTAAAAAATCGATTTCGAAATAAATGAGTTTAAAGTTTTAAACTTAGATTAGCTACCGGGGAAAGTACAACACTTTTGGTCGCCTCTCAATGAAAGAAAAATATATCAACACCATTTTTGGATATTTTTTAGATTACCGTATGACCCATATAATAATTCGAAAATCGCGTTTTTTAAGTTATGCCGGTCTTCTCGCAAATGAGCGATATGTTCTGAATACATTTTTTAGCGATATTCACAAGCAGCATGTTTTAACAAATCAAGTTTTATTAATAAAATGCTACATGTATATTTTCGGATATTTAATTTTCGTTAAAAAATAAAGTTTTTAATTTTGTGTCCTTTGTGGTGTTGTTCCTACAGTATATATTCCCAAAAAATAATTTTGCTTTACTTTAAATAAGCAAATTAAACATTAATATTTCAAAGCTTAATTTTAAACATTTTAAAATACTCAAAATATCTAAATAGGTATAAGTATTTTACTTAACTTTTATACAGGTCTGATTTATATGTATATAGATATTAATAAAAAAAAATTAGTACTACAACAGCACAACAGATCTGAATACCGCTTTTGTTAAAAAAAAAAATCTCCGTCCTATTTTTTTTTTTGTTTGTTTTGAAATAAAAAATATAATTTAAAAAACAAATTAATAAGAATAAGAATTAATTAATTTAATAGCTAGCGTGCTATCATTTTAAAATAGCATAATTTTTGACAATGAAGTTTAACAGCAGTCGTCATTGATGTTTTTACTTTAGAAACGAACGTTAAATTTTTATTTACATGTTTATTTTTTTTTATTTCCAAATTGTTTTATACAATAAATTTACATAGTATATATTTTAAAGAATTTCACAAGGAGCAATTAGTTCTGTTGTATCTCCGTTATTAAAAATAGACTTGTGTAAATTTTTATTTTACTACGTAAACGTATATCTGAATAGCAAATTTAATGAGAGCGTACAGACAACAAAAATGTGTTGTGAATAGATTTTTGTTGTGGGCTTACGTTTTGAATATGATAATGCACAAGAATTTCATAAAACAGACAAAACATCTTATATTATTTCGTCTGACTAATTTTGGGATTGAAGTACGGCATTCGGGATCGTAATTTCTCGATTGAAATTTTTTGTTTATTAAAATAAAAAACTTTTAACGAATTTTTTCATCAGGAGTGTTGTAGTTCGGTTTTAGATTGGAAATAAAAGTTAAAGTTGATGTTTTCATTATATGTGTTATTGTAGTTATATATTAAAAAACAGTTTTCGAACGAAGTCATTCGATCATGAATGCTGTAATAGGTAAGAATGCTGCACCGTCCTAACATCTATTGTTGTATTTTATTAACCTAAAGTTTTTAGAACTATTTCTAATAGCATAATACAAAACTTCTCACACCCCTTGCGACGCGTAGCTGTTAAATAATTTTTAGGAATTAAATTATTTTTTTTTTTGAAATCAATTAGTAATCAGAAATTACTTAAAGAATCTTATTAAATACTAATCGTAAAAGTTAGCAGCTATGTTGCGAACAAACTAGCTACATATATTAACAAAATTTTATGTAATTAACAATATTTGATTAATTATATTGTTTTTACTATACTTTTTGGAATGTATGCTAAATCTAGTAATATGCTAATATATGTAATAAGGTAAAAATTTAATAATATAAATATTTTATAAACAGTTAATAATAGAAATAAAACATTCACACGCAATGTGAATTATTTACACCTCCTTTGATTGTCGATGAATGCTTTTAACTGCTCGGGTCTTCGCTTTTTAAGTGCTGGATATCTTCGAATTACTTTGCAGCATTCGGGAAGGGTTGGAAGTCTTTCGAGTTCTTTCAAATCGCCGAATGCTTTATTAATGGCATATTTTTCCTTCTCAGACCATCTTATTCGTTTTGTTTTACCAAATGGAGAGCCTAATTATATAAATAAAATAATTTTAAAAATCTATGTTTGAAATATTGATAAGTCACTTAAGTCGAAAATGTTTAAAGATTTTTCTAGATTAAGATTTTAAATACGTATAAACAAAATTTTTAAGAAAGTAATATATTACAAAATTTTTTCTGTCCACTTAATGCTGAAAAGTTATAATAAATTTTAAATACTAAAAACACTGCTTGTTTTTCATAACAACTCAAGGCAAATAAGTTACACAATTCTATATATTTTTTTTAGTTGTTACCAAATTTGGTTAAAGAAAACAACTTTTTTAATGTTATTTATCACAAATCTTTTATGAAGGATAAAATTTTCTACAAAATTCAGAGTTTTATGCAAACTTAACTCTTCTTTAAAATGTGTTTTTTTTAAATAAATGCCTTTGTCAAAAATATATTTACATATATTTTTTGCAATTCTATAGGGTGTTTTTTAAGGTATTTAACTTTTATTTAAAATAAAACATAAAAACTTACGGGACGAATTTTTTTTTAAATTTTTTTGATAGCTTATTATTTGCCATTTAGTATTAAAAAACAATTTTGGACGCATGTGTACCTCAACCACATTTTTTAAACCCCATTCGGGAGGTCCAATTCAATTTTTGTGACAGTCAAAAGTTTATTTCTTCCATAATGATAATATAATCTTTCCCTGATGATTTTTGAGGTAATGCTAAATACAAAAAAATTATTTCCATAAAAAATTACTTTTTTTTTTGACAGTTTATTGGCATTGCAAATGTATGGTAGCAAACAAAATTACGCCACTAACAGTATAAAAAATATAAAAATTAGCAAAGGGGGTGCTCATAAATTGGTCAATACAAGAAAATAAGTTTTTATGATGAGACTTAAGAATTAAAAAATATTTGCCAGAGTACACTTTTCATAAATAATAGAAAGTGAGCGCAGTATGATGATTCGTTTGACAGTTAACCCTTTGGTAAGTTCTATACTTAAAAAAACACCCTATATATATTTGCAATTAAGTCCCATAGTATATTAAAATCTCGATATCTTTTAATTGAGATATTTTTAAACTGCGAAAACTCATGTTTATTTATATCATGGGTGACAAACACTAATACATCCTTAAATACCGTTACCGATGTATATCCAATTTAAAGACTATCTTTAACTTTTAAGGCCCAACTACAATAGGCGAAATTTTAGGAATACAAATTTTTAACATTAAAGAGTTTTTAATTTTCGTTTCATGCCGATTCATTTAATAAAAGGTTTTGATGGACGGGTTTCAGTGAAACTTCATGGATTTAATGCAAAAGTTCATTAATATGTTACTAGATAAATCTTTAACTGTAAATCGATTTATTGTTTATTTGTTTTGAAATTAATTGCGTTCATAATTGTTTATACTTACGTTTACTTTGTTTACTTGAGGAGCTAGTGCCTAAACTTTCATCGTTACCACTTTTACTATTACTTTCATTTTCTTCACTATCTTTATTCTGTTCTTCCTCATTATTTTCATTTTGTCGTTCTTTATTAAATAAACTTATGTCTTCCAACTCAGCCTCACTTTCATCTTTGCCATCATATTCGTCTTCGCCAATTGCCGCCATTAAAATTTTAGAAATACATGTTATTTCTGTTACAGGAAGGGGTACTCTATAAATACTTTTGTGAATATCTTTATGATGTCCCATAAAATTAGCTAAATGCTCCACTGAGGCCTCTTCTGTGTTAATTAATGCTGTATATGTAGCAATGTGTTTTCTAAGCTTAGTTCCTCTTAAATTTTCTGGGGCTTTTGCACCACATTCCTTCGACATTTTCCGAAGTATAGGACAAGCTCTATAATATTGTTTTGTAAGCTTGTTATTTCCTGCTCGAGCAAATATATAGTTATTTGTATAAGTTATCCCTGCTTCACTTCTATATTTTATTATAAGTTCGATAGCAGCAATGCATAATGGGCATAACAATATACTAACTGCCCTGCCTAATTTGCCACGTAATGAAATTCTAACATATTTTTTCGCTTGCGCAATCGTTTCCTGAGAAGCATCTTTTAATATCTCCTCATCAACACTGTCAGTTACAACTTCTTTGTTGTTGTAATTATCAACTGTTAATCTCTCTATTTCTCCAGCTCTTCGTCTGTTAAAAACCTGTATTAAAACCAATGTGGTTTGCACCAAATCTACCCATACTTTTTCGTAAAATTTGTTAGACAATTTCTCCATGTTGTCTAAACATCTCGCTCTTAAAAATGAAAAAAGTGCTCTGATGTCATCTTTTGATGGTAAAACAACCTTTTTGTTAAGTCTTTGATTAGACTGGTCTTCCAATGCTTTTTTATTAATAAGACTCGGAACTTCTTCCTCCCATAACGATAAAAAATCGTCTAAATCCTTTTGTTCTTCGTTTGATTGAGCTTTAATTAGTTCAACACGTTGTTTGTATCCACATTTTTTAATAAGTGTAGTGAGACTTTGGGCAACAGCCGGAGTTTTAAATCGCATTTGAATACTATCCCAATTTGAAACAATACGAAGACAGGAAATGCATGTGTCATAAAGTTGTGGTTTGTAAATGTCTTTAAGTTGTTTAATATCCGATTTTTGTTTCATAACTTCAATTTTAAATCGTCCAAGATACCGCATTTGGGCACGTATCATATCGTGCTGATGAACCAATGAATATTTCTCTGAAAGTTTGTTAGCGTATTTCATAATAAGTTCATCATATTGTATAGACTTTGTCACTTTATCGTTACATAATACTGGAAAAATTATCGTTTTAACAATGTCATTAGCGGCAGGATGGACAAATTGCGTTAATCTCTTACTAATTATCAGATTCCCTCTATCATTTAATATATTATTTCCACACTTTTTTAGATGAATACGTATTGTATTTTTGGAGAAAAATCCCTTGCAATTTTTGCAGCAAGCATAGTCTTTTACATCATTTTTAGAATTTTTTTGTTGTTGTCGACTAACAATTAGAACTCCACTATTAAGGTCCTCTGAGGTGTTATGCATAAAGTCTCCTTTTTTCCTTAACTCTTCAATAATTTTTATGCGCTCCATGCACCTTTTCGGTAAATTAAATGCTCTTTTAACTTCTTTTTCTGACTTATGTATTAAAAATAAATGCCGAGCTAGCTTGCTTTGTAAGGTTTTACAAAATACGCAAAAATGTTTTTTACATTTGTTGGATCTGTGAGGTACAATTACAGCAGAAACATTTAATGGGTTTTTTTTAATCTCAATACTTGTTTCCACAGTTGTACCAACAGAATCGTTTAGATCGTTTAAACTTTTACTTATTTCCACTGAGGAATCAGGCAAATACTCAGAAGTTGAGGTTTCTGTTAAGTTAATAGAGCTGATTTTTGTCGTATCTTCATGTGTGGAGCTTTTTGAATCAGAGTTAAGAAATGATCGAGATAATGTAGAAACATTATTCTGTTTATCTTCCTTGAAATATATGGAGGTGTGTAATTCATTGATACTATTTCTTGTGCTATTGTGTTTTCCAAAGTTAGAAACTGATGGCATTAAAAAATCATCATAGTTTTCCAATGCATTTGTTAAAAGTTCATCAGATAGAATGCTTACTTTATTAGATGGTAGACAACTGGCGAGAGATTTACTGCAGTTAGTTTCATCAAGTGACGTTTCTGATTTATCTAGAACTTTTGGCAATGTATTTCTTTCAGGAAGTAACGTTTTATCGCTTATCAAGTTTATATATTCTTTACCAAATTGTTCTGTCGATGATAACTTGTCTGAAGATGAATTATCTGGTACATTTTCGGAAAGTTTATGGTTTTTATAAAATTTTTCAGGTGATAAAGGCTTGGCTAAAGATGTGCTTTCTCTAATGTTTTCGGATGATTTAACGATATTAAAAAAATTTAACTCATTATTTTTTTCTTTCAATATAGACAAGGCTGAATTTGTTTTATCTGCTACTTTTTCAGAAGATTCAAGGCTTTTCAAAGACATAAATTGTTTATCAAATTTTTCGTGTGATTGGGTTGAAGATATGTTACCAGGTACTTTTTTTAATGTACATTTTTTCGAAAAATTTAATTTCAAATAAATGGGAGATGTGTTGTCAGATACTTGAACATGAGAGTTATGATTTTTTGAAGGCATACATTCTTTTTCAAAGTTTTCTGGATTATTTGCTAATATATTATCAAAAAGTAGGGATTTTGATAAATCGGTAGCTTTATTAACTAATATATTATTTGCTTCACTAATCACATTATTTTGTTCGAAACACAAAGCCGTTTTTGAATTAGAATGAAGAGGTGGAGTTGACGTTGCTGTTTCTTTACAATGTGACAATTTTGACATAGTAATGGCTTCTTTAGATGGAGATTCAAAAGGCAATGATATTATTAAATTTGAGTTTACTGGCGAACACAAAAGTAAGTTTTTCTTAAGTGGCGATGGTGATTTGGCTGGTGGTGAACTTTTGGAAGTAAGTTTAGAAGTTTTTTCGTTTTTAAAAAAATTACATTTTTCGTCAAATTTTTCTTGTGTGGAAGCCCTTGATATAGTAACGACTTCTTTAGATTGAGATTTGAAACGCCATGTTCTTACTAAATTTGAGTTTGATGATGATGAAAACTTTGATGTAGATGAACGTTCAGAAGCAATTAGTGTTCTTCTGTTTTCATTAGACAACGACTTTTGGTTAACTACTAAAGCCGCTTCTGAAACAGATAAATATCTGTTTGACAGTACACGTTCTTGTTTTCTTTTAGTCTCAAGAAGAACCGATTTGTCATCTAAAATGTTTTTTTGAACAATAGAGTTTTGGAATATTAGATTACTCAAAATCATATATGAATATACGGTGAAACCTACCAATAACTTACAAATTTTTTCTAAAACTTTTCTAAACTTTTGAAATATTTCACAATAGAAAATTTTATAACTACGTTATAAAAGAGATAAGTATATAAATGATAATTCTAGAAATTTTATTGGAAAAAATTAACAGGATTCTCGAACTATTTTAAAGTAAGCTTAAGTAACCATGCTGAGTTAGCGCTACCTTATTTTAGTGGCGTAACAATTTAGTACTACGTTCATCTAATTAACATATTATATAAACATTTTTTAAGAAGATCAAAAAGCTCAAATAGAAATCAAATTATTAAAGAAAACTTTATAAATATAATTTATTTAAAAACAAAGGGAACATCGTTCACCAAAATAAGTAAATCATGTAGTATGATTAAAATATTTGTTAATCTAAACGTGTTATTTATTTACTTAAACTTATTGAGTGTTATACAAAAAAACTAAATAAATAAATATAAACTACAATAAGAACAAAATTATGTTTTTAAAATAACGTGGTGGTACATTGACTTACGATTTTTTGCTACTATGGAAGCAGCGTACGTTCTCCCTTCGCATTTAACAATGCAATATTTCCTATTTTGACTTGAAATGTTTTTAGACAAAATGACCGAAAATGTGTTGTCGTTATGTGACTTAACCAATGAATACATGACGATTTATATATTGCAATTATTTTAAAATACGACTTAATCATACAAAAAAATTTATAGACAAATATATTAGATAATTTTTAATTTTGTTCCTTTAAAGTTCATTTGAAAAAATATCTTTATTGTTTTTCATATTCATTTTTGTTCAATTTCTGGTGTATTTCTTTTAATTTTGCATGGGAACTTATTTTACAATAACCAACTTCAGCGTTCAGCTTCTCCTATTGAATGATATATGTTTTTTTTTTAAACCGTTATAATAACTGCTTGGGTTATTTTAACCTGTAGCCATGACTCACTACACAAAATTATCAAGTATCAACTTACATTGTTGCCAGATTGGTAAAAGAACTGTACATATATGTTATAATATCTACACCATGGTTTATATACGATTACACTTAATTATATTTAAAACAAAATTTTTTTGCCAATTTGTTTTTTTTATTTATATATTATTATTAAAAAATTATAGTTATTATGTTATATTTATTAAAATAATATTTAATACCATTAATACTAAAGATACATTTTTTAAAATTAAAGGTAAATGAAATGTGTTTTCCACATCATTTATAGACAACTTCATTGAGAAACTTTTCTAAAATAGATATTTGTTGAAATGCTCCTACCTTATACCCCTTTTTTGTTTCCCCTTAGGTTTTTTGTGTGCATGTTAACACTAGCTGTGTTTATGCGGCAAGCTATCAAAGTTGGCTTATATCATTCCCATATAAATTTGACGTAAGCAAACAGTGTTAACGCTTATGGTTACTTATGTTAAATTTTGTATGAAAATGACAACGTTGATAGCTCCGAATAGACACGGCTGCTTTATAAATTTTAAACGTAAATACAGAAAAACGATTTTATGTGGAAAACTTTCAAAGTATTCTTATGTCATCCCCGTATAATTTGACATAAGCCAACGTTTAGTAGTGTTAATGCTACTTATTATGTCAAATTTGTATAGGAATGACAGAAGCCAACGCTGATAGCATCCCGCATAAACAGCTAATGTACCTGTAAATAATAGTAAATTGTTCGGGTTCCATATGAAAGTTGTTGTTACGATTTTAACTTTCAAAATCGTTGATTTATTTCCTTTAAGTAACTCTAGTTCTTTCTAGTAAATCTTTCCTTACAGCTACTTCTATATTTACAATTTGCACAACACACTTATTAAAAATGTATTACGTTCACTTCACTTGATCGTCGATGTTGTTCTATTCACAACCATCGTCGATGTTGTTCTATATCAACCGATGTTGTCTGTTCCACGTTCTGTTCACAACTCCCCCTCATGCAAGATGATGGGGCTATTTATAAAGGCGCAGGTAGCAATAACAACGTTATTCGGATGCACACAAAATGACGTTTGAAAGATGGCAGTTAAATGGTGAAGGGTCGATTTCTATCTGAACTACATTTTTAGGCAGACACAAAAAATTGATGAATAAAATTTCTGTAACAATATGTTATACTCTATAGAAAAAAAAAACGATTTTTCATTATAAAAGCTGTGTTTATGCGGCAAGCTATCAAACTTGGCTTATGGCATTCCCATATAAATTTGGAATAAGCCAACGTTTATTGTTAAGGCTTTATTGTATTAGAAAGTCAAATAACGTTGATAGCTTCCCGCATAAACATAGCCAATGATTTTCAAATCAAAACTTAAGAGCTAACTATATTATACTTTTGCTAGCTTAAGCAAATGTGCGAATACATGTAATCAAATGTGTATGACTATATTGTACTTAACAAACTTTTCGTTAAGTTTCGTCAAGTGTCAATTGCTTAAGCAAACAGCGAAACTGACCGCACTTTACTTAAGGAATCATATGTTTTTAGAAAAACTGTTAATGCAAAAAAAAAAAACAAATTGCAATGTACGCGGAAAATATTTTTATAGAAAATTTAATTGAAAATGTTAAAAAACAAAAGGGCTAACTATATTATACTTTTGCTAACTTAAGCTACTGTCAAAAATTAACGAAAAGTCTGTCAAATGCTTAATCAACTTATTGGAGACTTTTGGGTGGCTACAATGTACTTTTTAAACTTAAATACTTACTACACTTAGTTGCAAATATATGAACTTTTGCAAAAACTGTTTTCTTCTTATATTTCCAAAATATATGTATATTTTCGAAAAATATTATTTAATGTGTTCAATTTACAAATATTTTACAATTAACAAGTAAATCTATATTAATTTTAAATAATTAAAAGAAACAAATGAAAACATAAATAAAAAAGTACTAAAAAATGCAACAGTGCTTGCATCTCAATCGAAAAACAAATACAAAACCCATCCCTTTTGTTATACATGCACGTTTGTTTTTTAACATTTTCAATTAAATTTTCTATAAAAATATTTTCCGCGTACATTGAAATTTGTTTTTTTTTTTACATAAACCGTTTTTCTAAAAACACATGATTCCTTAAGTAAAGTGCGGTCAGTTTCGCTGTTTGCTTAAGCAAATGACACTTGACGAAACTTAACGAAAAGTTTGTTAAGTACAATATAGTCATACACATTTGATTACATGTATTCGCACATTTGCTTAAGCTAGCAAAAGTATAATATAGTTAGCTCTAAACGTGCATGTATAACAAAAGGGGTGGGTTTTGTATTTGTTTTTCGATTGAGATGCAAGCACTGTTGCATTTTTTAGTACTTTTTTATTTATGTTTTCATTTGTTTCTTTAAATTATTAAAAATTAATATAGATTTACTTGTTAATTGTAAACAATTTATAAATTGAACACATTAAATAATATTTTTCGAAAAGATACATATATATTAGAAATATAAGAAGAAAACAGTTTTTGCAAAAGTACAAATATTTGCAACTAAGTGTAGTAAGTATTTAAGTTTAAAAAGTACATTGTAGCCACCCAAAAGTCTTCAATAAGTTGATTAAGCATTTGACAGACTTTTCGTTGATTTTTGACAGTAGCTTAAGTTAGCAAAAGTATAATATAGTTAGCCCTTTAGTAAAATTTGTTTTAACGCAAATTGAATATACAAAACTATTAAGACATGTTAGTTTTCTTGTGCCTGCGTAATATAAAATAAAAAAGTGTATTATTAAATAAAAGTTGTTTTATGCGGCAAGCTATCAAAGTTGGTATGTCATTCCCATATAAATTTATATATTTAGGTCTACTGATTTATATCTCACAGACTTTTGAATTTGATATAATCCATCATTTCGTGTTAACGCTTAACGTTGCTTGTGTCAAATTTTGTATCGAGCAACAAAACAGCTAATATTTTTATTTTATTCTTTATTTACTCATATTTTTTCTACATTACACTTTGTTATTTTTCCTTTGTTTTTAAGCATTGTAGTATGGCAACATCGGACTAATTGGAAACAAAATTTGCAAGCTCGTGGTAACTTGTCAGGGATGGAAAATATGTTTTCTGTTATTGTACCAACCAGACAAACAAATTGTACTTTTTCGATCCTCACGGCACCAAAAATTTTTCCGCTTTTTTTTTTTAACAATTTTATCGTATTGAGTCAGATTTGGTTAGACACTAAAAAGACTTAAATTGACCGGGGAAACAAAATTTATCGTTGATTTTATGTAGTCGTAAATTCCCACAAAACTGTAAAATTTTACTCTAATTTTTATGTCACACTTTTTTTATGGTTAACCTTTTCAGGATTTGCTATTAAAAAATTTAAAGGCATTTAATAGCTTTTTAACAATGATACACTTTTCTTATTTTTTTTTTTGTTTTGAGAGGTAATTTAAAATCAGCTGATCAATGTGGCCACTTCCGAATATTTTAGTACAATGTGTATGGAAACATTTGGTACATTTGATATGACACCAATTTAGAGCCGGTTCAACTTAAAACTGACTTTATTTTTACTATAGAAGCTGAATAAATAAAAACAGGTTTTTAATTTAAAGTTGCTTTTATCAAGTTATAAATTGAAAATTTGAAAAAATTTCAAATTGTACTAAATGAGCCGCGGTAGTACCACGGTACCAACCAATGTCACAATGTACCAAAAAAGTACAATTGTACCATGTTTTCCATCCCTGACCTATGTGATTACTTGAAGAAAACGCATGCAGAGTACCGTTAGGCCAGATTACAGAACTTAAAAGAAGAAATTAATTCACCGACAATTTAAAAGAGTGAATTCTTTGTGAAATATATTACAAAAAGAAACAAGCCGTGTGTAACTATTGACGTACTTCGATTATATACAACTTAGATTTTTTTTTACAAAATTCTTTAGTTAAAATATAACATTATTTATAATAACACACAAAAAAAGTGATGCTTTGGCGTTGATACTAAAAATTAGTTAGAAAACGTGTATAAATGAATTTTAGATAAAAATTTACTTAAGATCGCCTTTACACCAGTGATCGGCACTCATAGCACTCAGGGGCCGAACACAATCGGCAATTTACACGTACACAACACGATTGTCTACAAATCTCACAGCTAAGAGCACAAAAAATACAATTATTTCATTCAGTAGTACGCTAACTTTCAACAGAGCAAGTATTTGCCGCTTTGTTGAAGAAATAAAGTACACTCTAAAAATTTTTTTTTTTTTATTATAGGTATTTTTTGTTTGTTTTTCGATTACATTTTAAATTAAAAATGTGTAACGTTTAGTGGGAAGATTATTTTGAAATATATTAAATGAGGCAAAGTGCCTTGTATGCAATCAAAAAATTAATATCATTATTATGAATTATTTTAATTTTTCATAATAGAGAAAACAAAAACATGAACTATTTTTAATCAATGAATACGGATATTCTCTTATCGATTAAATCATTTATTAATTTATTCATTCATTTATCTAGAAAGATTAAATAATTTCTTTCGGTGTAGAACACCAATACAAACATGTTCTCTCTTTCTGCCGACCACTGCTCTACACATGCAAGTTTGAAAAACTCAATACACTCATACTTTTTCACTTACAAAATCACAACTTTTGTAATTGCAGCTTAACTTGCAAGAGAATTTGCGTGTAAGAAAATTTTTGACACTTACCGAGAGTAAAATGCAAGCAGTGATTTTCTGGGTATTTATTCCTTTTTTTACAATTACAAAGAAAGAGGTCTTTTGCATTTCTAGTTTTTCTTTACTCTAAAAGTAAGGCTACGTTTCCACTGAACGTGTTTTGTATATGTTTTGAACTAAAACACTGTATTGTACATTTTTTCCCATATACTGTTTTGCCAAAATAATTTCCTATATTTCGCGGGCCTTTTAAGTGATGTCGAAAATATTAGTACATATGTGTCAGGCATATCAAAAAACAAAAAAAAAAAAATGTTTGCCACTTTGTTGTTTTTATTTATGTATTATGTTATATTTAATAAAAAAAACTACAAATTTAATACCATTAATACTAAAGCTTCCTTTTTTTATAAAAAAGTGGAATAACTAAATAAGATATGTTTTATATCGTTTTATAGACAACTTTTCATTAAGAAACTTTTCTAAAATTGTATGCTTTTACTTTATACCCTTTTTAGTTTTCCCTTAGGTTTTTTGTGTGCTGTGTTTATGAGGCATCAAAGATGACTTATGGCTTTCGCATATACATGTTAATAAGCCAACGTTTAATGTTAACGCTTTAACGTTACTTATGACAAATTTGTATTGGAAAGGCCGATACCAACGTTGATAGCTTACCGCATAAACACAACCAATGCTTTTGAAATGAAAACTTAGTAAAATTTGTTGTAACGCAATATTAATATACAAAACTACTATTTTTCCAGCGGAAAAAAGACATAATTTTCATTGTGGCTGTGAAATATAAAATAAAAAAGTATATTATAAAAGAAAAGTTGTATTAATGCGGCAAGCTATCAAAGTTGGCATGTCATTCCCATATAAATTTATTTATTTAGGTCTACTAATTTGTTTTCCATATATTGTTTTTGTCAAAACTTTTTGTTTTGTAGCCAACAAAAATAGAAATTATCCTAAGTTGGCTACAGCGGCAAAAGGTCGTGTATCCGTGTAGCTGTGTTGGTGTCAAAAAAACGTTTTCATATAAATGTGTGTATTTTATTTTTGACAGGCTGTAGTCGTGTAGCCGCAGTCGTCTATGTGTTTAATGCAATAATTGTGAACAACAAAACCGCTATATTGTTCCCTTTTTTTCTTTATTTACTCATAATTTTTATACATTATACACTTTGTTATTTTGCCTTCGATAGTTAGCTCTTAAGCATTTGACAGACTTTTCGTTGATTTTTGACAGAAAAAACAAAGAATAATATTGTAAGAAAAATCTACAACTCAAGTATTATTTCATCGTTAAGAAGATTTTGATAGAAGCCGCCTGAACAACCAATCATCGTACTGTATTGAGAAAAATTATAAAGTTAGTTCTTTGAAAAATTGAAAATACGAATTCCCTTGGTACTTGTTGGGAAATATTATTGGCTGCAGTTTTTAACGAGGGAACATATAGTTTCCGACATGGAGGATGATGATGACGAGGCAGCAGTATTTTTACATCCGCCAGCAGTTGATACCAACCAAAATGTTGGTAATGGAAATTGTAAGAAAAAGCGGCCGAGACTTGATTGCCCTGGCTCGCAATGCTCTACAATCGCACAGGGCCAAATTCAAAATAGTTTTGACCCGTCTAATCAAAATAAATTTTCTATTCTGGCAGACTTGGAAATTTTAAACAATGACACCAGCTTTACACAAGCAAAGCCGAATAACAACAACAATCCTGCATCGAACAACGACGCAACTGGCAAAAAAAAGACTAAGGGGCCATCTGGTCAAACCTTCTGTCCGCCTATTTTTTTATATAATATTAACATTAAACACCTTTGTGAGCAACTAGAGGCAAAAACGCCGGAAATAATTTTTAAAATAAAAAATGTAAACAGATACAAATCTAAGTTATATCTTTCAGATGCAAAGGCACATGCTGAAATGTTAACTCGCTTAAGGGAGAAGAAAATAAGTGCATATTCCTTCACCCCCAAGGAGCTCCGACAGATATCCTTGGTTCTTCGTGGACTCTACTACAAGACAGAAGCAGACGAAATAAAAGTAGCATTAGATAAACTGGTTCCTGATATGGTCTCTAAGGTGTCCAAATTCTCAACATCATTTTCCAAGAAAAACAACATAGAAACTGGTTTATTTCTCATAACCCTTGAACCTGGCAAGAAATTGGGTGACGTCACAAATATAAAATATATACTAAATCAAACAGTGACTTGGGAGAAACCAAAAAGAAAAGAAAATGAAATCCAATGTCATAGATGCCAACACTGGGGACACATCTCTAGAAACTGTACATCTGCTTTTAAGTGTGTCAAGTGTAATGAATCTCACGAGCCTGGGGCTTGTCCGAGAAATGTCAATAACGATTCTGTCGCATGTTGTGTTAATTGTGGCGAAGCTGGCCATCCTGCTAACTGGCGGGGATGTTCTACATATAAAAAATATGTAGCAAACAAAAAGGAACGTGTAAACAAGGCACGTGAGCTAAAACTTACAGTACGTGATAATATTAACAAAGTAGTTGGCTCGACCATAACGTCCCCTGGCAAATCGTTCGCCAGTTTATTCAAAGTACAACAAAATCAGAATACAACTTCTCAAATAAAAAGCTCCCCAGTCATTGAAGAGTTCATTAAACTGGCCAAATATTTTTTAGAACCCGAAGAACTATCTCTGGAAGATGAAATAAATCAATTTTTATCTAACTATAAGAATATGTCAAAGTCGGAGGCAAAACCTGAATTTTTGCGTCTCTTAAACAAAGTTAGAAACACCTATGGGCCCTAAATGCATAAATTTTCTCTCCTTCAACGTAAGATCTTTAATCGACTATAGTCGAAGAATTGATCTTTGGAACACCCTAAACCACAACAAAATTGATATAGCTTTTGTTCAAGAATGTCACCTAAACAAAAACAGTAATCTAAGGCTGAAGGGGTACAATTTTATATATGACCATTCTTCTATTGGTGTGGCAATACTCATAAGGGACACATTTTCTTACAGCAGAATTAACATCGATAACATTAATCTTTTTGGCAACTTTATTCAAATTGTATTTAAGATAAATAATATGTACAAAAAATACTTAATTGGTTCTCTGTATATTCCTTGCATTCATCCATCGTCTTTTCTATTAAATGATTTAGATAAAATTTTACAAATATCCACTGGCTTTGATGGCTTTATTCTAGGAGGTGACCTAAACGCCAAAAATCCTGCTTGGGGTGATCAAAACGAAAATTTTAATGGCAAAAACATCTATAACTGGCTGCTCGATCACTCATTGGAAATAACGCGTATGTGTGACAGCAAACCCTCATATCCTAATGGACCTTCTTTTCTGGATCATTTTCTGCTTAGTCCTCAGCTCGTCAACACCAATTATCAAAATTTTAAGATTTCTTCTTTGCCAACGTTTTCAGACCATTTTCCAATAAAACTAGAACTTCAAATGGATTTTGACAAGATAATTCTTCGTAGTCCAAGATTTTTCACCTCATATAAAAACACCAACTGGAACCACTTTAAGCGTGAAATGGAAATTGCGTCTCTTGGTTTGATGCCACCTGTAAACAGAAACTTGCAAAACAACGAAATTGATTTATTAATCGGTGAGTTTAACAACTGTCTTATTTCAATCCACAATTCCCATACTGATATTATTGAGCTGAAAAATAACAAAATGGCATTGTCTGAAAACATTAAAAAATTTTATAAAATAAAATACAGATGGCAAAGTGAATTAAAAAAAATCTTCCACCGCACAGGAAATAGATCCAGTTTAGAGTATAACTTACTATCTAAACAAATCCAACTTTTAAAAACAATTATAAAGGAATTGGTAAATAAAGAAAATGCGGAAATTTTTAATCTTAAATTACAGAAAATTAAACCTGGCCCATCAGCCTTCAAACAAGTTTATCAAATTCTTGGTAAACGGAAGTCACCATTTTGTCAAAAAGTTATTATCAATAACACAACAGTGTCTAATGAGACTGAAATTTCTGAGCATTTCAAAAATTATTACTCTAAAGTCTATAGCGAAAATGTGCCTGAATTGCCTATAGCGAATGTCGATTCTTGTATATCATCTTACGTAAATGCTGTCCCTAGCCATATTTACACTTTTAGCTCAGACTTTGAATCTGTGGAAAACCCTGATAACTTTCATTTTACAAATATTTCATCTATAAAAGAAATAATTAAAAAAGCCAACAACAAAAAGTCATATGGCATTGATAAAATTTCCAACTTTTTAATTAAAAAGCTGCCAGATACTTCGTTAAAGCTCCTCAATATAGTATTTAACAACTGTCTAAACAACTACTACTTTCCCACTATGTGGAAATCTGCTAAGATCATCCCCATTAAGAAGAAGGAAAATAGTGATCAATTAGAAGATTTCCGCCCAATTTCACTTTTATCCAATTTGGGGAAAATATTTGAACATATATTGAAGGAAAAATTGGAAAACGATTTTATAATAAGTCCCATTTCATCTTTCCAGTTTGGCTTCAAACGATGTCACTCGACGCAGCATGCGCTAATAAAACTACACTCAGATGTTACACAGAATTTAAGAAAAAAGATATCGACTGTAGTAATTTCCTTGGACATTGAAAAGGCCTTTGACTCAGCTTGGCATAAAGGCATCCTGTACAAGCTAGTCAATCTTGAAGTTGACCCTTTCCTAGTGAAAATGTTTCAAAGTTACTTCTCTGATAGACAATTTCAAGTACAAATCAACGATGCATTGTCACTCTCCGATCATGTGAAAAGTGGTGTACCCCAGGGAAGCGTGCTGGCACCGTTTTTGTTTAACTTATTTCTTTACGATTTCCCACATTTGGTCGACAATTCTAAGGCAATCCTCTATGCTGATGATTGTCTGATATACTCTCACGACAACTCACCAACACAAGCACTGGCGAATGCAGCTAATCATCTGAACGTCATTAATGCCTACTATAATTCGTGGGGCTTTAATATTAACGCTAACAAATCCGAGGGTATTTGCCTCAGAAACGCTTCGGGCAAATGCGCCAGAATTGTTGTTCCCCAGTCAAAACAACTACAAATATCCCTAAATGGAATTAATATACCCTTCAAACCAGCTATTAAATACTTAGGTGTCAACTTCAACATGTTAATGAAGTTCAATAATCACGCCAGATTTCTCCTGACAAAGGCGAGAAAAATTGCGGCCATGTTTTCTGGTCTAATGAATAATCATCACCTCTCACCGAAAACAAAACTTCTCTTGTACAAGGTAGCTATGAGATCTGCGCTGGTTTACGCTTTTCCGATTTGGTTCACCATCTCTCCAACTGTAGCTAAAGAGCTAGAAATCTTTGAAAGGAAAATTTTAAGGAAATGTATAAACAAAAATTTTCAAAGCTATTCAAAAAAATACTCTAACGAATTCATCTACAAGGAGTCTAACGTCATACCCATCACAAGATATGCCTTATTGCTCCAAAGGAACTTTGTTGAAAATCTTGCAGTTCACGAAAATCATCTAATGAGTGATATATATGAGTCTGAAGCGGATATTGGTTGGTCGGCCGGTTCTTACCTGTCTCCTGTTGGTGTCCGGTTGGAGTCAGTGGACTCTATCTTGTCATCTACTCCAGATTTTTATTTGAAGGCCAATCCTGGCTCACATAGAGGCTAATTTACAATTTTACTATCTTATGCATAAACGATTAATGACTTTATGGGTTATCAACCGATAACCCATAAAGTTTGGTTTTATGAGCTGCTTTTGCTTATTAATCGTTTATGCATATGGCTTTTACTTTTACAATTAATGTATTAAAATTTTATAAACTACCTCGAACTATTGGTAACATCGCATATCAATATTATTAGAAAAAAAAGGAAAACACTGTGTTACGAAAAAAAAAAAAAAAAAAAAAAAATTTTATTTAATCTCATTTTAAATATTAATTTTATATATATAATTTATAATACTTGTACCTGTACAAATCGTTAATTACATTTAACTTTTGTTATTGTTCCTCGGCCGACACACACGAAAAAAAAAAAGGCTGTCTTATATTGTTTCTTCATTTTAATTGTTATTTAGTTTGTATTTTTGTTATTTTGTTTTTAACAGACAATCGCTCTGTTCGATAATGTCAATGCCGGGAGCAAGCATTAAGTTCATTTATTGTGTACCATGTTACTTTTACATTTCATTCTAAGCAAGTTGCTTTTTCTAAATTAATGTGTATTAAAACAAGACGAATATAGTTTTAAGAGTATGATATATTATACTGTCGATTAGTTCTACACCATATGTATGAAAAAAAAGTCTCAATAAAATCTTTTACTTACTTACTTACTTATTTTGCCTTCGTTTTTAAGCATTGTAGTATGGCAACAGCGGACTGAAAGCTGGATGAGCCAGACGTAAACGTAAATCTATATGAATTAAATAATGTGTAATGTCAGATGTTTTTGTGTCATGCTTATGCATTGAAAATTTACAAAACGTAAATACAAAACGAAAATTTGTTTTGAGTAGATTTTTGTTGTGTAGTTAAGTTTTGTGTATGTATTGTATATTTTAAATGCATAAGGATGACACAAAAAATACAAGACATCTTCTATTCTTATTTAACTCATTGAATTTGCTTTACATAGATACGTTTACGTTTACGTCGGCTAATCCAACCTTAATTGGTAGCCAAATTTGCAAACATGTAGTAACCTATGTGATTACTTGAAGAGAAACGCATGCAGTGTACCGTTAGGCCAGAGTACAGAACTTAAAAGAAGGAATTAATTGACCGACAATTTAAAAGAGTGAATTCTTGAATTTATAAAATATATTACAAATCGAAAAAACGTGTATAACTAACGACGTACTTAAAAAAAATACAACTTACAGTTTATTTTTTACAAAATTCTTTCGTTAAAATACAACATTCTTTAAAATAACACAAAAAAATGATGCTTCGGCCTTGCTACTAAAAAATATAGTTAGAAAAAATATAGTGTAACGTGTGCAAGTTTTAAAAACTCTATACACTCATACTTTTTCACTAACAAAATCACAATTTTCGTACTTGCAACTTAACTCGCAAGAGAATTTGCTTGTAAGTTGACACTTACCGCAAGTAAAATTCAAACAGTGATTTTCTGTGCATTTATTCCTTTTTTATAATTATCCGTTTTCTTTTGCATATCTACTAAACGTGTTTTGAACTAAAACACTGTTCTGTATATATTTTCCCATATATTTTTTTGCCAAAATAACATGATTTGTTCAAAACACGCAAGTGTAAACGTAACATAAAGCTATTTCACCAACTTTCATCTCTCCTCTATCCCCTTTCCAAAGAAAGCAACACATTACGAGTGATAAGTAGGAAGAATTTCCTGTGTTGCTTCTCTTAAAAAAAAATATAGTTAAAAACACGTATCAGAACTGAATTTTAGGTAAAACATTTCTTAACGTACATATGTTTTATTTTCAAGGAAATTTTGAGAGCCATTTAATCAATTTAATAATTTTTACCGTATTCATGTTCAGCATACTAAAATTAGATACAAAACATGTATTAGAAGTAAATTGTGAGTAAAAATACGATGCAATTATTACATCTCTTTGTAGCGTTCAAGCAGCATTTTCGACATGCAAAATCGCCTTTCAACGTCTCGCGGCTTCAATTTATATTTCTTTTGAATGAATCTCAATGCGTTTAAACGTAGGGAAATGCCTTGTTGTGTACTTCAATGCTTCAAATTCCTCATCTTCAAACTTTTTCGGGTGACCAGGCCTCACCTTGTCTTCTGTGTCGAATTCACAACTTTTGAATCACGGAAACCATCATTCACAGGTTTTTTGAGTTGCTGCATGTTGACCGTAAGTTTATACCAACAATCGATAACAAAACATCTTTTTTAGGCACAAAATTCGACATTATTATAGCGATTGAAAAAATTTGTACTAACACTATCGAATATTGAATTATAATGACAGATGTTTACCCTTCAAAATACCATACTTGTTATTATTGACACAAACCATACTTGATAGTTATGTCATCTGTTGACCAAATCGACATTTTTATAACTTCAGTTAGAACACATGTATTATAAGTGAATTTTAGATAAAGCCTTTCCACATTTGCATTTTTATACGATTTTTAAATTATTTGCGATATTTAGCGAGTCCTATAAGAAATTTAATTTTTTTTGATATATTCGTGTTCAGCATGCCAAAATTGGTTAGAAAACATGTATCAGAAATGAATTTGGGTAAAAAGTTACGTTAAGTAAGTTTTAGTGCTTTTTGCGTTATTTACGATGTTTCAGGAGCCCTTAAAGCGATTTCAAAAATAATAGTGTTTAGTATACGCAATTTAGGTAGAATACATGTACCAGAGGCTACATAGCCAGAAACAGCTGATTAAAGAAAATATTCAGTAGTTTTTTTATAGCATTTTCAAAAAAAAAGTTATTTGGCGGACCCTATATATATTGGTTAGAAAACATGTATCAGAAATGAATTTGGGTAAAAGTTACGTTAGGTAATTTTTAGTGCTTTTTGCGTTATTTACGATGTTTCAGGAGCCCTTTAAGCGATTTAAAAAATAATCGTGTTTAGTATACGCAATTTAGGTAGAATACATGTACCAGAGGCTACATAGCCAGAAACCGCTGATTAAATCAAAATGGCGGCTATAAAATGAGTAAAAAGAAATGCCGAAATTGCTGAAATACACAGAAATGGATAAATATATAAAAAATATGTACCATACAATTTATATATTGTATAATTTTTCTACCTCATTTTGTAAATCACCGCAATTTCAAAATAACCATATGGTTGAAGAATTCTTGTTTGACAGATGTCATTGGTAACTCGTCTGTGTAGTTTTTGAATATTGAGTAAAAAACATATTTTTCTTTTCGTGTTTAGCACACAAAATTTAGTTTAAAAATGTATTAGAAGTGAATTTTGGTTTAAAAGTTACTTTTATTTTTGCAACGATTTTTAATTTATTTACGATATTAAATTATTTACGATATTTTGAATTAAAATTTTTTCACTTATTCGTGTTTTGCATACCAAAATTATTTACAAAACATGTATTAGGAGTGAATTTTGGGTAAAAAGTAACTTTTCCTAAGTTGTATTTTTTCAGCGATTTTAAAATTAATTAAACTGCAGTTTAGCCAGAAAATAAACGTTAACAGCTTTTAATATAAAAGTCTAGTTATGTACTAATCTGAACTGTATTCAAAAATATTTTGCCTTTAAAAAATGTCTCCAAACTATGCGTTGTATAAAAACATTTTAAGCTTTTAATGTCAGAGTCAGCATACAAAATTTAAATTTGACGCCGTCAAGATCAATGTTATATGTAAAAATCTGGCAACACCATGAGTATTTAATAATTTCTAAAATGTAAAAAAATAATGAAAGATGAGTATACATAACAAAATGGTATATTCTAAAACATTTAGAATTAAAGGAGGAATAAATTTCAATCAAAATCTCATTTAACAAAAAAATGTCCCCAAACTATCATGTCCTCAAACTATGCGCAAGATACATGAATAGTTTGGGGTCTGTCCTCAAACTATCGAAATGTCCCCAAACTATGCGATGTATATAAAAGATGTCTCCAAACTATGCGCTGTACATACATATATATATATATATATATATATTTTAAATATA